>JAXQQM020089797.1:0-34095 GCA_034641835.2 Pinus albicaulis
TTGCTTGGTATCTCTCTTGTGTCGCACATTATGACCTTCTGTGTCCCATCATCTCATCCTTGCGATATTGTGTCGGGGCCGCCATGTCATTCATGCCTTTATGCTCTAACAACTCCTTCCGTCACATCACTACTTCCGTCCTTTCCACTTCACTATCATCATTGTCAGGCCCGTCTATCGCCTTCACTCTTTTCTCTCGTGCCTTAGTTGAGGATCTTCCATTGCCTCACCTATGGAGGACCTCCTTCATCGACATCAAGACATCTATTCCAAAATCTGTGTCCAGAGGAAGTGTACTGTTCTAGCTTCCACTCTTGTTCTAAGTGTCTTCTGACTGTGCCAAGGGATCTCTCATCTCCTTTTGACTTAGGTACTTGCTTCTCTGCCTCCTCTTAAAGATGATCGAGATTCGTATACTGGACAGTCCAGTGACCCAGCAGCAGCTCTTGATGATTCCCGGGCGTGTGCGAGATGTCTCAACCCTCATGAGGGGGTGGCCCTGCAGGTAGCCCCCCACATGCCCGGATGACCTCTTCATTGCAGCCTTTGATGCCGCTCCAGATTTTGATGATGATGGCCTTAGCCACTTGCAGCACCTCTATGATTTGCATGTATCAGTCAGATTTTGTGAGCCCTCCCCCATTTACAGGGGGCATTTGGGTTGTATTTATCTCATGTACTCAGATATTATTGTACAAGTCCTGGCTGTTATCCCAGGCACAGCATGTATATGGGATTCCTCATTGTATTTTTATCTGGCTCATGATTATGCCGGTTGTACTTTATGGTTCGGTCCCTTGTTTACTGGACACACTATTCTTTTGTACTTTGTCTCGGCGGGCATAGGTATGCCTCCCCCGCCGCCTTCAGGACAGGTACCCTCTCATAAAAAGAGACTTGTTGCACCTGCGAGTCTCGTCTCCTCCGGGTCTAGTCCTTCAGCACACTATCTACCTTACATTTCTCTCTCTGACATCCCTTTTGTTGTCTAGTGATTGTGTTCTTACAACGTACTTCGGTCATACGATTTGCTCCTGACACTCGCACGCTGGGGGGCAATCTGTTACACCATTTTTTGGTCATCTAACCTTTTATCATTAGATGGACCGAAGTACACCATGTAAGACTAGTTTTACCCTAAGTAAAACTGCTTTCACTATGTTAAAACAGGAAACCCCAAAAGGAAATATTAAACAAACCTATATTTGTTTGATTTTCCTCATGGAATAATTAATTAAACCATAATTTATTTATTATTCCCAGTCATGTTTAACCCAAAATCAAAGAAATTAATTAGATAAACCTTTATTTATCTTATTATTTTCTAGGAATAATTATTTAAACCTTATTTAGATAATATTCCTTGTTAAATATGACCAAATCACCCACAAATAATTAAATAAATCATTATTTATTTAATTATCTTTCAACCATTTCCTTAAATAATTAAATAAATCATTATTTATTTGATTATCTTCTAACCGCTTCCTTAAAAAGATAAATAAATCATTTATTTATTTATTTTTGACAAATCAAGGGATTTGACCCAAGTCAAATACCTTTTCTCTCCAACAAATATAATAAAATATTCCATAAAAAGTGGATCTAGATCTGGTTAACCCATGCACCAAGATCTAGAATGACCCAATATTTTGTTATAAATAGGAGGGTTTTTCCTACCATTTTTCACCTTTTGTTGCCTATTAGATCACTCTGGATCTATACACTTGGTCACATATTTCCATCATTTGCTCCCATTGAGCTCTACTCTTTGCATTGGGTTTTCTACATCAACTAGAGAGAGAAATATTAGATCTGAAGTGCTGAGGACTCCCAAGAACCCATCCCACTGAGGGGAATTGGATACTCCTTCTAGTTTTCCTTCCAGGTGCCCCATTAATACAAAAATTCTTTCAAAAATTGTTCTTGTCTTGTCTATTGGTATATGGAGCAAACCCTTGTTTTTACTGCTTAATGTCTTTCCATGCATAGATCTGGTATTTTGCAGCTCTTTCCTTGTCTAACTAACCGCAGATCTGAAGATATTGGCAACCACTTTTGTTGTTAGGGATATTCGTTATGCGTAGCTAAAGTGGTCCTTTTTCGTACAC
The DNA here is from genome assembly GCA_034641835.2 of Pinus albicaulis. NCBI lineage: Eukaryota > Viridiplantae > Streptophyta > Pinopsida > Pinales > Pinaceae > Pinus > Pinus albicaulis. The sequence continues at coordinate 2,112 of JAXQQM020089797.1, forward strand.
TTCGACAAAGGATTCATACTGACAAAGGTTGCATTTTAAAAATCTATCCTCTAGTCTATTCTTACATGCAATGTACAAGCCAATTCTTCTTTGTCACAAATGTTAATAAAGTTTTCGCATATGAGACATGACCTGCCTCATATTCTTTGTCTCCAACAATTTTTCATCTCTAAGTAATTCCAAATGATGGATTGTCTTCGCATTACCGTAAACATAACCAACTTGTCGCCTACATTATAAGACCGCACCTGTCTCATTTGATGATCCATCATCAAGTCTCTCTCGTTAGCCTAAGTCTATTTCGAGACTCATAAATTCTTCACCGTTCTTCTCCTAAGTCGCCGCGCAGTTATCTCCACCGGCCCAATCACCATGTTAAAATGATGATCCTTCCCTATGTTTTCAGCCAACATAGTTTCTCTTTCATTCAATTCTCTGACAACTTCCATTTGTTGTTCTTCTATGCCTGCATGATTAACACATGAACTTTCAGCACTAAAATTACAAGGTCTCAATACCTCTTTCTCCTCTGACAACACATCAGTGTGTTGTTCTGAGTTTTCTTCCAACTCCTCTGTCAGCACATCAGTATGTTGATTTGCATTCCTCATGAGACTGTCATCTAGTCTCTCCTTCTTTTCATCACCTGCTTCATGAATGTCCTTCAGTTGTGACTCACCAAAATGAACTCCTTCATTTGGCTGAATCATTTTATTATCCTCTATTCTCTGATTGTCATTCATGACAATTCCTCTGTCTTACTTCTTCAGCAACTTATCATGTGCATAGGTCCTCTGCTTCTCCAATTCTCTCCTTTGAAAATCCAACCTTCTATATAACTCAACAAATTCAACTGGAGTAGACTTTGGGAACCTCACACAACCTTTTATGCCTTTGCTTTTTCTTGACCAATCATCAGATGGTCCTTCTCTCTCTGCTTCAATACTCTACTGAATATTCTCATTGGACTCTTTTGTCTTCATGTCTTCCTCGTGAGATCTTACTATCTCAGCATTGATCTGAACATATTTCAAATTCAATTTCTTCTCCTCAAAAAACTTTAAAGTTTTCTCATCTCTCTATGATGTACCTACAAACATACACAATTATTTAGTTTTAGAACCACAATCTTAGCTCCCCATAAATTTTTTGACAAGAAAAAAGGAGGCTAAAATGTTTTTGAGCCTTCAAGGAATGCATTTCCCCTGAAAACACATCATCCTTGAAGCCTCCTTATGCCTCCAACTATTGGCCCGTGTCGTTATCTCCACAAAGTGATGTCCCTGACTTCAGAGAAGTTTTTCGTAGCATTTTCAGCACCAGATCATCTTCCAAGTAGATCCATCAGAAAGAACCCGAAAATAGCTTTCCAACGGTATGCTACACTCTCAAAACTGACTTCTGGATTGAATTCTATGCCTAAGTGAAGTAAAAGCACTTATACCGTTATATACCCCCTTTTCCCCATTTTCCCCCTTAAACTTTGATTTATTAAAGTTTTATATTCCTTTAAAAACCCCTTTTCCCCTTTCTAATCACAAATCGCATTAAAAATATTTTAAATGATATGTGATTTGATTATATAACCACTTCCCCAACCATACCCCGTAGAGACTTTATAATAAACAAATATTAACGTTTATTATAAGTCCCGCCCCTTAACCACTTCCCCTTTCCATACCCATAAACTTTATAACAAAGTTATATCATATATATAACCGTGTGTATACATATCATATAACTCCGTCGTTTTTAAATCGCAATCGCAACAGGTAGTCCCCCCGATCACTCATCGCAAATATTTGCGATGCGACGCACGCACCGCAAGTCCCCCCCCCCCGATCACTCGATCCTTTTGATGTATTTATCGCATCCCATCCTCCGATCGACCCAATCACATCCCGTCCTCCGATCCACCCGATCGCAAGCCCTCCTCCAATCGCATCGCAACATTTCAAATACGAGTTGTGATTACCCCCAATCCCGATCTCCAATTGCGATTGACCTGCTGGGCCCACCATACCATACTTCTGCCTATTCACATAACATAAGGTCTTTCCCTTTGTAAATTGGAAATTCGTATTATTTTCAGTTTTACAAAGGGTTTTCCCCAATCGCATCGAAAGTTTTGTGTTTACCACTTCGCCCTACTCCTGACTCCGATTTCCGATTGTGATTGTAACCCCCGGTCCCACCACTAAAGTCCTCCTCCATTCATAAAAAAAACCCCTTTTCCTTTATAAAAGTTAAAAATTTGTTCATTTCATTTTTATAAAGACTTTTCTCCCCAATCGCATCGAAAGTTTTATTTTATATATTACTTCGCCCGCCCCGCTCCGATTCCGATTGCGATTACTGTTGGTTATATATTCCTCTCCTCCCACTCCATTCTGATTGTGATTATTGTTTCACATATATATCTCTCCGCCCCGCTCCGATTGCGATTTATGTGGGTCCCGCCTCCTCACCATTCCTTCCTATTCACAAATTTTCCCTTCACAAAGGCGTAATTTCATTTCAGTTTTATTTCAACGGCAGATGGAAAGTCTGAAAGTCTGAGGTCTGAAAACTCAGAAGTAGGGTCACAGGAATCAAGGCGCAGTTTGAAGACCAGATGCAGCACGCAAAGGGTCATATCCACGTTTTAATATCAGCAGAACGCATTCCTCCAGGAAGGAAATTTATCTACATCATTCTTCATATCTCCTCGAGCCCTGAAACAGATGAAAGACACTGACTGAAGCTTCTTAAGATTGTCAGAGCTGTAGTAATGGAGGTATGGAGAGACTTGCAGACCTTCTCATCTAGTTTATCATTTCCAGAAGGCTAGCTAAGAATACCAAACACCAGAAAGGACTTCAGAGACATCAAGAGTCAATCTTGGCCTGACAGAGTCTCCCAGACCATACCAAAGTACTTACAACGATGCAGATTTCCATTAAGTAGTATGGGTGTGAAACACTTCCGCCATTCTGTCTTAATGAGATCCATTTAATGTTAATCTACTTCTATTATTCATTCTCATATATGACATCCCCGAGAACATATGGAGGTGGTTGTTTGGTTGTTGCCAATTGCGGTTAGAGGGATTCATTTGGACTATTAGAACAGTCTTGGGAGGGATTAGCAGAGTAGTTGTTATGTAGTAGGCTGGCAGGAGAAAGTCTGAACTGTATTAGCCATTGAGCTCAGAGTATGTGACTGGTTTTGCATCAATTAATCAAGCACATTTCACAGGATCTTATCTATTTCTATTGGTGATGTTTTTCTAACACTCGTTTATTACATTTTCATGTTGTTTCATTTTCTTTCTCTCTTGACTTAAATATGGCAGGATTTCCACTCCCTGTTAGGTGCCTTATATCTCCGTCTTCCTGTTTTAATGTTTTCCGCTGTATGTTTTATCCAAGAGTAAATTTAATTAATTTAACCAGCGTAGTGGTTCCATATGATGCTAGCTGATGTATGAATTAGGGGTTTGCTTCTTGGATATTCTTGTTGGTGTCAAAGCATTGGAGGTTCAAAGTCCTTCTATGATCTACAGAGCTTGGCTTTGTTAAACTTAACTTTGTTTTCCCTTGGAGCATGCTAAAGCTGACCTGCAGTTAAATGACCTCTGGTCTGATCTATAAGCTGCCCCTTTGTCCCTCCATTCAAAGCTTCCTTTGAGTATGTCCAAGCAGGTCTAGAGTTAAATGACCTCTGACCTGATCTATAGACAGAAATTGGGTGTCTTTCCTTCTTTCACTTTCAATCCTTAATGTTCCATCCCACCATCTATCTAAAAGATCCTTTAGTGTAGATGACTTGCCCTCTGAAAGCCTTGGCTAGTTGTTGCAAGTAATTCTCCTTTCATGACTTCATAGCCCAATGGATGGCACATTCCTCACCTATCCCCTTTGCTGAAACATCCTGCTATTTTGCTCCTTTCTTTCCATTACTTTCTCAGTCTATGATCTCATGACCAACCCAACAACCAACCAACCAAATCATTTTAAACCTACCTTTGTGCTTCATACCTAGCCTAACATCCCATTTGAGCTTCAAAGATATATATCATTCTTTGTTTTATTGGAGAGATCCCTCTTCGGGTCCAGGAGGGCTAGATCCTAGGGCCCCAAAGCGGTTCTGATGTTGTCTCATCTTTTGGTCTTGCCAATCTGGCCAAAACATGGGAACCCCAACATAATGGGGACCATACTGGGGAATTGAGTGCATTTCACCTTAAACATTCTTAGGCACTGAAAGACCCAAAATCTCTGGTTAGATTGGCATTCTATTGTTGATGGTGGACATCATCCTACTTCAACATTCATATACATCCAGCTGGCGACTCCACACTCCATAACTCTCAAAGACTCCACTGGAGGAAGAACCTAAAATATGGCCAGACCTCATAGAAGGATAGAACACATGGGTTGGATTTGGTTTAAAGAATTAATTTTCTTTGTCTACCACTATGTTCTATCCTACTTTAAGCCTAATCAGGTGTACAAATATGAGACCCACAATGAATGTGGGAAAGATCTCAAGTCTCAATCTTCAGACCATGAGGAGACTTGTACTCCTGTGAAAGACCTAGTGGAACAAGAGCCTCATGTAGTATCCCCCACTCCTAAAGAAACTGCAAGCAGTCATGAGCCTCCTGTTGCACTACCCACACCCACAAAGGTCATAGAAAGATACAAGCCTCTGGTTTTACCTCTTCTCTTCCAACCCCTTCCTACAGAATTTATAAACCAGCTACCTCTTTTCGATGGAGAAAATAAAAGGACCACTGTTGAAGAACATGTTCAAAACCTTGAGGATTTACTTGAACTGTATGAAATAGAAGAAAATGATGTGTGCATCATAATGTTTGCCTTGTCATTACAAGGAAATGTTAAGAGTTGGTTCAAAGGCCTGCCAGAGGCAAGCATTTGCAGCTTTCATCAATTTTCTCAAGTTTTCCTTGATAAGTGGGCAGCCCCAAAGAGTGATCTCCTCATCCTAAAAGAGTATCAAAATTTGAAAAGGCAGCCAGATGAGTCAGTGCAAGAATTTTCAGCCAGGTTCAATAAGGTATATCATGCAATACCTTCTGACATAAAACCACCTCTAGGATGGGCCCTAGTGGATTATCCGAGTTCTTTTGACCCCGAGGTGGAATTCCATATAAGAGAAAGAGAACCTTCGAGCCTGGAGGAAATGCAGAATATAACAGTCACTGTCGAATACAACATAAAGTGCAGGGAGGAAAGATTAAAAGCAGCAAAGAAAGACCGGGCAGAGAAAATAACGCAGATCTCTTTAGAGAACAAGCTGGAAAGATTGATAGAGACTGCCAATACCCTGCTGAGCACAGAAGGGGAAGAATATGAGGCTAAAACCAGAAATGATGATTGGGAGAGACCTGCTCCTTGTCCTCAAGAAAGACAAATTAGATCACTACAAGACGGAAGCAACATGCCAAGCATATATGATGAACAAGAGTTTGAATCAGAAAATGAACTTGCAGACTATTTTGAAGAAAGACTTGCCGAGAGTCCTGAAGATTTGATGGGTGACAATGCTTGTAATTATTATTTCTCTTATTTTTATCTGTCTGATGATAATTTTTTCCAAGGGGAAACTGACCTTGCAGGGCCATCATCAGTAGATTCATGGGAGGAAGATTACAACCATCAACTTCAAGAAAATGATGAGCCAACGCAGGCCATCTATGATACTGATGAAGAAAGCATTGAAAGCATGATAGCAGACGAAGATTCATTGAATCTTCTCTCTGCTCTATATCTGAACATCAGTTATACTTTCCAAGAGGACGGAAGCCGGCAGCTCTTCAGCGCAGGGGACAAGGAAGAAAGGGGTGAATAAAATCTTGAGCGGAATGAATATCTGGAGCCTTATCCCGAAAGGATTAAGGTGATAAAAGAAGCCCCCGCTCAAGAATATGTTAATTTTTTCACGGAGTTCAGTCCGTTTCAGCAGAACCAGCCTACACTACTAGAGGACAACACTGTCGAATATAATGAGTCCTCTAACTCAGGCTGCATTGAAGATGAGCGAGACCTCCTTTCCCGCAGTCATCTTTGTTTGGATCCAGAGGAAGAAGAGGTATTCTTGGATGATGCCCATATGCCAAATACTCCCAACCAGGAAGAGGAGGAGTGTGATTACAAAGGCCTCACTGCAGATGCAGTAATCGAAGCTTCCCGGGACACAGACAGCCTACCAGCCATGGCAGGCCTTAAAGAAGAAAGTTTATATCACGTGGTGTTTGATCCCGTGGCGGAATACATGGAGGCCCTGATTGGCTCAGCTCCTCAAGCATCAATCCTTTGCGAGAGCCAAATACATCAGAATTGGTCACTACCGCCGGTGGTCTGGCCACAGATCCACACAGCGCAGCAGGTCCACGGCCATTCCCCGATGGGATGTACGTTCTTCTTCCCCTTTTTTTCATTACTTGACCTGCCACATTGGTATTTATTGCATCACCAAAGAGCATTAGAGATTTCCAGCGAGAGTAGGTAGGTAGCAGTTCGAACAACCCAGTTCAGGTGTTATTAGTTAGTTGTTTTAATTTCACAAAGTCCAGCAAGCTTCATTATCTGTATCCTTGCTGATTTTCGCAATTTCTGCTTCCTTAGAATGTGGAGAAGAAGTCTGTTTATACGCTTAATCCTAGCGTATAGCAGTTTGTGTAGTAGACAGAACCCGCAGGCCAACAATGAGAATCTGGTCTCATGGAGTAATAAGGGTAGAATTAGAATAGGTTTATTTTCCTTCTTGTAAAAAATTGATGATGTAAAGGGTCTGCAAGTCCAAATGCACCCTAGAAGAAAAAATGTTAGGACTATAGTGTGGGTAGGTAGTTGTTTGGGAGAAATTTTACTGCTAATATGATGTCTTCATGATTTGTGGCAGCTGATCCAAGAAAGAAAATGGATGGGTCAAGTACCAGGCATCTGGCCTCACCAAAGATCATTCTCTGAATTCTTGACTTCTTCAAGAAGAAGCCATCCCCATGTGGAGCCACTGTTAGCCCCCCATAAATTTTTTGACAAGAAAACAGGGGGGCTAAAATGTTGTTGAGCCTTCAAGGAATGAATTTCCCCTTAAAACACATAATCCTTGAAGCCTTCCTTATGCCTTCAGTTACTATTCAGAAGCTGTTATCTCCGCAAAGTTATGTCCATGCCTTCAGAGAAGTTTTCCGCAGCATGTTCAGTGCTAGATCATCTTCCAAGCAGATCCATCAGAAAGAGCCTGAAAAGAGCTTTCCAACGGTATGCTACACTCTCAAAACTGACTTCTGGATTGAATTCTATGCCTAAGTGAAGTAAAATCCATTATACCCTTATATACCCCCTATTCCCCATTTTTCCCCCTTAAACTTTGATTTATTAAAGTTTTATATTCCTTTAAAAACCCCTTTTCCCCTTTCCGATCACAATCGCATTACAAATCTTTCAAATGAGATGTGATTTGATTATATAACCACTTCCCCAACCATACCCCGTAGAGACTTTATAATAAACAAATATTAACATTTATTATAAGTCCCACCCCTTAACCACTTCCCCTTTCCATACCCATAAACTTTATAACAAAGTTATATCATATATATAACCCCGGCGCTTTTAAATCACAATCGCAAATCTCTTCAATCGCAATGTTTATGTGTAGTCCCCTGATCACTCATCACAAATATTTGCGATGTGATTTATCGCATCGCAATTCCCCCCCGATCACTCTGATCCTCTGATTGACCCGATCACTCCGATCCTCTGATTGACCCGATCACATCTGTCCTCCGATCGAACCGATCACATCCCGTCCTCCGATCGACCCGATTGCATCCCGTCCTCCGATCCGCCCGATCGCATCCCGTCCTCCGATTGACCCGATCGCATCCCGTCCTCCGATCCGCCCAATCGTATCCCGCCCTTTGATCGACCCGATCGCATCCCGTCTTCCGATACACCCGATCGCAAGCCCTCCTCCAATCGCATCGCAACATTTGAAATATGCATTGCGATTAACCCCGCTCCCGATCTCCGATTTCGATTGACCTGCCGGGCCCACCGTACCATACTTCCGCCTATTCACATAACATAAGGCCTTTCCATTTGTAAATTGGAAATTCGTATTATTTTCAGTTTTACAAAGGGTTTTCCCCAATCACATCAGAAGTTTTATTTTATATGTTACTCCACCCGCCCCACTCCGATTCCGATTGTGATTACTATTGGTTATATAGTTCTCCCCTCCCGCTCCATTCCGATTGCGATTATTGTTTCACATATATATCTCTCTGCCCCGCTCTGATTGCGATTTATGTGGGTCCCGCCTCCTCACCATTCCTTCCTATTCACAATTTTTCCCTTCACAAAGGCGTAATTTCATTTCAGTTTTATTTCAACGGCAGATGGAAAGTCTGAAAGTCTGAGGTCTGAAAACTCAGAAGTAGGGTCACAGGAATCAAGGCACAGTTTGAAGACCAGATGAAGCACGCAAAGGGTCATATCCACGTTTTAATATCAATAGAACGCATTCCTCCAGGAAGGAAATTTATCTACAGCATTCTTCATATCTCCTCGAGCCCTGAAACAGATGAAAGACACTGACATAAGCTTCTTAAGACTGTCAGAGCTGCAGTAATGGAGGTATGGAGAGACCTGTGGAACTTCTCATCCAATTTATCATTTCCAGAAGGCTAGCGCAGAATACCAAACACCATAAAGGACTTCAGAGACATCAAGAGGTCAATCTTGGCCTGGCAGAGTCTCCCAGACCATACCAAAGTACTCACAGCGATGCAAATTGCCATTAAGCAGTATGGGTGTGAAAAAATTCTGCCATTCTGTCTTAATGAGATCCATTTAATGTTCATATACTTCTATTATTCATTCTCATATATGACATCCTCGAGAACATATGAAAAGGGTTGTTTTTTGGCTATCGCTGTTGCGGTTAGAGGGTTTCATTTGGACTGTTAGAATAGTCTTGGGAGGGAGTAGTAGAGTAGTTGTTATGTAGTAGGCTGGGAGGAGAAGTTTGGATTGTATTCAGCCATTGAGCTCACAATATGTGACTGGTTTTGCATCAATTAATCAAGCACATTTCACAGGATCCTGGTCTATTACTATTGGTGATGTTTTTCTAACACTGTTTATTACATTTTCATGCTGTTTCATTTTTTGCTGGCTTGCATCAGAAATATGGCATAGGATTTACCCTTGTTAGGTACCTTATGTCTCTTCTCTCCTTGTCTTAATGTTTTCTGCTGTGTGTGTTATCTAAGAGTAAATTCAGCTAATTTAACCAGTGTAGTGGTTCCATATGCTGCTAGCTGATGTATGAATAAGAGGTTTTCTACTTGGATATTCTTGCTGGTGTCAAAGCATTGAAGGTTCAAAGTCCTTCTCTGATCTATAGACCCTGGCTTTGTTAAAATTATCTCTGTTTTCCCTTGGAGCATGCTAAAGCTGACCTGGAGTTAAATGATCTCTGGTCCAATATATAATCTTCCCCTTTGTTCCTCCATTGAAAGCTTCCTTTGAGTATGTCCAAGTAGGTCTGGAGTTAAATGACCTCTGACCTGATCTGTAGATAGAAATTGGGTTGTTTCCCTTCTTTCACCTTCAATCCTTAATGTTCCATTCCATCATCTATCTAAGAATATCCTTTAGTGTAGATGACTTTCCCTCTGAAAACCTTGGATAGTGGTTTGCAAGTAATTCCCTTTCATGACTCCATAGCCCAATGGATGGCACATTCCTCACCTACTATCTTCTATCAAAACATCCTCCTGTTTTGTTCCTTTCCTTCCATTTCCTTCTCAGTCCATGATCTCATGACCAACCCAGCAACCAACCAACCAAATCATTTTAAAACCCCCTTCATGCTCCATACCTAGCCTAATATCTCATTTTGAGCTTTCAAAGATATATCATTCTTTGTTTTATGGAGAGATCCCTCTCCGGGGTCAGGAGGGCTAGATCCTAGGGCCCCAAAGTGGTTCTGATGTTGTCTCATCTTTTGGTCTTGCCATTCTGGCCAAAACATGGGAACCCCAACACACAATACCTTTCGGCCGTGGTTGCTTCCTCAAGCACTTCCCTTTGAACAGATATGTATGTGGAATCTTCAAATTCCATCCTTGACTCAAGAACTCTGAGTTCTTCTCCCTCTGTAGAACCGGTCATCACCTCACAATGGCCAGACTCAAAAATACAAGTCTTTACATCATCCAACTAATTTGGACTTGTCCAATAACTCAAGAAATCATCAATGATATCCTCTTCAGCAAGACAAGCTTCTTGCTGCCTTAAGTCTTCACCATGCATCACAAGATCTCTTACAGATCTCCATTCTTCATATGTAATTTGTTCTGCTTCACAAACATAAACTACCTTTTTCAACTCAGCTGTCTTGAGTTCTTCTTTGAATAAGGCAATCTCCTTTTGCCTCAACCTCAATTGTAATGGTTGCCAATTCACTCTCTTCTTCATGAGCCAACCAACTCTCTGGCTTTCCCCTATCCTATTTTCCAGTTTATTAAACTGTTCTATGATCTCAGCTACCTCTTTCAAATATTCTACATCAATCAACTGCTACCTCATGCCATTTTCCTTGGCATCTTCTTTCTCTCTTCTGTTGTGGCCTCTCTCAGAACCTCTACAATATTTGTTATGACTATCAGTAGTCATCTCTTTCTCCATCATGATTTCTTCACTCACAAGCTGCACTAAGCCTCTGAAACAGCAAGCGCTCTTGCTGCAACTTACCTCACCAATCCTTTCCTTCGGATCTAGGCTTTTGGAAAGTATTGGTCCCCTGTCTGTTGGAACCTTTTCAGCACTCTCTTCTGCTCTCTCTAGGCTTCACTCTGCAACTTTTCAAGAACACATCTGTTCTTCTTTCATCCAACCTCTGTTGGGAATTCTCCAGGTTCTGCCACACTTTCTCCTTCACTTTAGAATCCTCTGTTGGACTCTTTCATCACTGCTCTCAAAGTTGTGATCTGCCTTTGCTGAGATTTCTTCAATTGCCTGCAATCTGAATTCTGCAAACAATTCTTCAAACCAGAGTTAAACACTGCTCATCAACTCACCTTCTCTTGAGAACACTGCACTTGTCCTCCCTATTCAACCTTTAGCTGAATATCAGGTTCACTGCCTTGTCTTCATCATATCTGCAACCATGATCCTTCAATCATAAATTTCAAATCAGATTTAAAATTATCTCACCTACAAGATCCCTGAATGATCTTGTTCTTCATCCATTTCTGAAAATCCTTTTCACCGCAATTTTGTGTACTTTGCTGCATATTAGATTTAAAAATCTGATCTTCCTTCTTTTCTCATCACAGGCACTGCATCTCTGTATGTTGCAATCTTTATCAGTTTCAAAATCTGATATCCTTTATCACACATGCAATTAATTCAAAAATTTGAACTTTCAAACAGAGCTATTCCAGCTCTGATACTACTTGATGCCCGGGCTATCCACAATCTTCAATCTCTATGCATGTAAAAGAAATGCACTTCAAGTTTAGCCCAAATAATTTTAAATCTGGGAAAAATCCACCACTATGTAGAAGCTTGACTCTTTACTTACACACCTACGGTTATGCAACCATATTATAAAACCTCCTTCTTAACATTTCATTCAATAATGCAGAAGCTTCTCTTTAAAAGGTTATAAACCCCCAATGCATATAATGTGCTTTCCAAACCTTACACCTAGACCTTGAATTAAAACAAAACCCGACATCTGTTCAGGTCCCATAGCATGCTTACTTCCTTAGTGCAAATTATATCAATGATAATATACCAACATATATTACAGCCTCCGTAGGAACATTAAAATAAAACCCCGCAAATGTTTTATTTCAATTCGGAAACTATATTGCAACCCACTCATGTATAAAATTCAACATATTAACAGTTGGACCCATAACATTTCATTATTTCGATTTTGAAGTTCATTTGACCCAAAATACAAGCTTGGTTCTCGTATTTTAATTTCACCCTTTATGAAAATGCAAATCAACATTTGCATTCTATAAACCAAACCCACATATATGTATGGATTTTAATATCTCGACTTCAATAAACCAAGGCCCTAGCAATCAAATATATACATTAGGCTTACCCACAGAATTTCTTGTTAAAAAATATGCATCAATATATTACGTCCTCCAACCAAAGGGTTGAATATTATATAAGTCCCTTGGCGCTAGGATTAAACCGAAGAACTAACATATATGAAAATCTATGGGCCCCACAGCTTACCTCATTAAAAAATACGCAGTTTGGCAATGCGAATGTCGTTCGATCACGAGGGATGATCATCCAGCGGCAATCACACTTTTTTTCGAACAGGACCTTAATTCCCAGAAAAAATGAAAAATGGGTTGTAACTTAAAACTGCCCCAAGCTACATGTCACATGCCGAAGCATATCACATTTTTTTTCGACCACCATCTTACCACTTATAAATTTTGCGAAAACCACTTGTGGTTTCACGAAACCGCTTTCATTGTTCAACGCTCAAGGTTCCGTTTTAACTCGTGGTTCCGTCTCCTTCATTTAGTCACGATTCCACCTCGTCTTCAACTCGCAATTCCGCTCCGCCTTTAATTAAGGTTCCTTCCTTTGATTTAAACTCAGATACATTTCTTTATAACTTCTGCCTCTCTCCACTGTTTGCAGCTCCACAAAATGGTTCATGTTCATAAGGGATCCTCCCTTTTTCACGATATATCTATTCATCTATCACTACTCCACATAGAGTTTCAATTTCATTTGATTATACACAATTTTATCCGTTCAGCAATTCTTACCCGAGGTTACACTAATATCAAATGGAATTCTGAGGAGATTAAGACCTCTTCACTCAGAGACTAATAATTTGACTACCTCCGCAGTGTAATAACTCAGGAAAAAGAATCGAATCCTCTCTTTTCCATATAGTGAGTTCATAATTCGAATTATTTCAGAGTACATCTAACTTGCCATATATATAAATTGAGACATGCGATTAACAGCCCTACAGGAATCGATACTTTCAATGATCGATTCACACAGTCACATACACGAATCAAAGTGACCTGGAATTCTCTGTATAAATAAAACTCAATTCGTTACAAAAATTACTTCTTCTGAGGCCTGATCTTCAATTCGATGGCCTTTTTATCCTCCTACTCTGCATAGTTCTGGACTCTACACTGCCCTGAACTCTACTCTACTCTCCTACTCTACAGATGCTTACATTTATACAAGAGATGAATGAATCGATTCAGCTTCTTTAATAGCTCAACAAAGACTCTTGGACTTCTCCAAAGTCCTTAAGTTAGACTCTATTCCCAAAATAACTGAACTGACTCTTCACCTTCCTAACTAATCAACTTCCCTCATGTTCTCTAGTGGTTAGAGAAAATTTACAATTCCTCACCATTTTATTCAAAATACTAATATTTACATGAGAATTTAAAAAAATAAGACCCCCCTAGGTCTTATAAAAGTACAAAGTATTTCTAGAGCCTAATGCCCCTGCATCAAATTGGAAAGTCTTGGGTGGAGAAACTAGACATATATTTTCAATTGAACCAAGTACCAGAGATTGAAGCCATTAAGATAGCAGTGTTGCACCTTGAAGGTAAGGCATGCGATTGGTGGTTTCATGGTCTTTCTACATTGGGGCATGCCAATGTGACTACATATTCAGAGTTCACCTAGAGGTTAGTGGAGAGGTTTGATCGGAGAGACCCAGAGGAACCTTTTATTGAGCTAGTCAAGCTCAATCAGTCAGGTAATCCAGAGACCTATATCGTTGAATTCCTAAAACTTTCTGTTATGGTTCCAGATTTATCTGTAGCTAGGAGGGTTTATATGTTCATTGATGGGCTAGTAGAGCCTCTACATGGGTTGGTTAAATCCACTAAACCAACTACACTCCAAGATGTTATTGAGAGGGTTAGATATTTACAGGATTCTTTGCCAAGAGAAAGAGATCCATTTCAGGCAAGACCCACTTTTTAGTCAAAGGGGAAAGGTGTGAAGGTTCTTCCCCAAAAGGAGAAACAGAACAAAGGGCCTCTTAGTGATGATCTCCAAAGAGATTTGAGGAGGATTAAACTTTGATTCACATGCCAAGAACCATGGGCAGCAGGGCATCGGTGTGTTGCAGGGAAGACACACTATATAGAGGTATTCTATGATAGTGAGGAGGAGGAAGAGGAGGAGCCAGAAGGAGACAACAACAATGTGATAGTAGGGGAGGATCCACCACCACCAAGAGGTGGGAATGGGGCATTTTCTCCAATTGGAGGGGCCCTTGCATCTTTGCGAGGAGTACCCAAGTACCTGAATTTGAGAGTCCAAGGTACAATTTAGGAGCAACAGGCATCAGTGTTGATTGACAGTGGGGCTACCCATAGTTTTATTGATGCTCAGTTAGTGCATAGGAGATAAATACCCACTGATGATTTTGAGGGATTCTCAGTTTTGGTCCCAGGAGCTAGAACCATGTAATGCATGAAGTATGTCCTGGAATTGTCTGTAACCTTGGGGACATAAAATTTGATTTATCACTTCCTTGTGGTCGATATTCCAGACACTTACGTGATATTGGTCATGCAATGGTTGATTACATTGGGGAAGGTCGCCACAGATTGGGAGACTTTGCAGATGGAATGGGTAGATAAGAAAAGTGGTAAGCATCAGATGATCAGGGTCATGAACACTTATCCACCTCGGGAAGCCTCTACACATAATATGGAGCCTGATTTACGCAGTGGGATCAGTGACACATTAGTTCACTCTGATAAGCAGTTGACTCTGAACCATGATATTATATTAACTAGAGGCATTCCACCAGGAAGGCCCCCAGACCCGGAGTTGGTTAAAGAGTTCTCACAACAAGTTTCACCATTCATAGATCTAGCTGAGAAGGGAGCCTTGGGTGAGTCTAGCACAATGCAAAGGGTCCCTGGTAAGCTCAAGGAGGAGATGGATATTTTCCCAGTATCGGTATTACCAACACTCACCAAGCCTCTTGCACTAAGAGGAGATGTTTCTGGAGTGGTCGATGGCACAATCATGGTGAAAAGGGGATACTCCATAGATTTCGAGAGTCTTCCACATAGGAAGGAGTCTTCCATATATATAAAGGGGTTGCTGGAATTTATGCATAAATTGTCCAAACTCATGAAGTTTTGGATGGGAAATAACTTCCAAGTGAAGCCTAACCACCATAAACTTCACCTTGTACTTGAGTAGAAGTGGCTGCAAGGGAGGCATCAAAAGAGGGATAGAAGTATTCTGGCATGTGGATTTGGCATTGAGCATGTCAAGGAGGGGAGTAGTGAGGTAACAAGTGCCTTATCACAAAGGCCAACAGTGCTATAATTGTTCAGTATGGATCCATATTAGGAGTCCCAACTGTTGGTGGAGTATTCCAAGAATCACTTCACATGTGAAGTGCTTTATGGAAAAGTGACAGATGTGAGTTATAGAGTGATGAATGGAGT
Organism: Pinus albicaulis; assembly: GCA_034641835.2. Taxonomy (NCBI): domain Eukaryota; kingdom Viridiplantae; phylum Streptophyta; class Pinopsida; order Pinales; family Pinaceae; genus Pinus; species Pinus albicaulis. Next base: position 17,635 of record JAXQQM020089797.1, read on the forward strand.
CATCTATTACTAAGATTGGATGTTATTGACTAGTGATTCTAAGCTCGACAAGAATATTCTACATGCAGCACATGATTCACTCCTTTATGGTCACCAAGATTTCATTGGAACATGTCAGGCCATTTGGGAGAGATTCTCATGGGAGGGTCTCAGGGAGGATGTGCTCCAACATATCAGAATATGTGTAGTTTTCTTGAAGATTGCGGAGGAAACAACCACCCTGCAAGGTTGTCGCAACCACTTAATTTTCTGATAGAAATATGGGAGAGCTCATCTATGGACATCATCATAAGCTTGCCAATAGTACATGGTAAGGGTTATGTCTTTGTACTTATTGATAAAATAACAAAGTATTTTCATTCGTTTTCCATTTATTTATAGTGAATTGCTCCACAAGAGGGCAATCCTCTCTTTAGACTTCATGGTCTTCCTAGAGCTACAATCAGTGATGGGGATGGCCACTTCCTAGAAGTTTTTGGGTATTTGTTTTCTTTTTTGGGGTGTACACACCAAACATTAGTTACTACCCCCAGGAAGATGAGAAGATAGGGTCAGAAAGAAAGTGGCTGGGAAGCTACTTACCACAATGTGTTCTCGGGCAACAAGGAGTAGAACTGTGTTGGTTCCACTTGAGGAAATATTATTACCATCCTTAATTTCATATGGAAGTCAGTGTATCTCTATTTCTTATTCCATATGTTGATGATGTTTTAGTCACTATTGTTAGAATGGTTGGAGTAATCAAGGTTCTTAGAACCAAATACTAGATCCTATAGAGTCAGGATGTATTTTGGTCTCTTGAGGACAACATTGCTACAGAGATCAGCAGGAGTTCTGCATAGATCATGGATGGGAGGAGAGACGACGTAGGGTGGAAACTTTGGTATATCTCTACTTTCAGCCATATAGACCATTCGTATTGCAAAAGAAGGAGATTGAGGATTTTCTCTATGGGCCACACATGGTGATCCATGTTGTTGGAGGAGTAGCACATGGGTTGGAGCTTCTCATCGGGAGCAAGAACTCCCACATTTTTTATGCCTTATGCCTTGATGAGGCCATTGGACAACACATAGTTTCCATCATGGATCTCCCACTTCTTTATGATGTGAGCCATTTGGTTTTATCACCAAAGGCTAACTTGGACACTTCGGAGGAGCAGCTAAGGGGCAGATTGATTGGAGAACATATGATTTAGTGGAGGAGCTTATTGGATGTGGATCCCACCAGGGAAGGAAAAGAGAGTTTGCAGAATTCATCCTTGCAGTTTCTTGAGGACAAGCAAAATTTGGGAGGGGAGGACAGTAATATTCCTAATTACTTTCAGTTAGTTGGAATATTAATTTTTTCTTTTGTCATTTAGATAGATGAATAAGAAGGTACGGAGACCCATAAATCTCTTTAGTAGGAATAAAACCACTTGTAATGTGAATGTGGATCATCTTAACAGTTGAATAAATAACCCTTAGGTGTGAATAGAGGTTGAAGCATGTGAATGGGGTCAAGTTTGACCAAATCAACAGCGCTGGTATGGAGGTAGTGGAGAGTTATTGTGGAACAATGCAATGTTAGTGGGAGGGAGCCTCCATGATAGTAGCATATTTAATGTGTGGGACCAGAGGTAAGGAGGCTCACAAATCGTATAAGGAAGGGGATTTCATCCATAGAAGGCATTCTGATTATTCTTTATTTTTTGTCTTTTATGAATTTTTGCACGCTTCAACTGTTTAGTGGAGTCTGTTGTGCTATTTAGCACAAGGGTGTTTCCAACCAGAAATCCCACCATCATCCTTGGGGGACTTCGAGTGCCCACTCAAAAGAGGTTCCTTTGAGCTTCATTCCACTATCCGTCATTAGGCCAATATTCCCCCTTCATGAGCAGCTCAATCTCCTTCAAGAGTTACGTTAGTTTGTAGGGTAGTTGCAGTGGAGGGTCAAGTACCCAAGTTGGTGAGCACATTTTCCAGTGAGGGGAGTAGCCCTTCATCCAGGAGACCTATTCAGAGGCTCCTTGAGCTTTATTTTCACCATCTGGAATTAGGACAAGCTTCATCCATCTTCAGTAGTGTAGTCTCATTAAGAAACTGCGTTATTTTGCAGGGCAGTTGCAGTGGAGCGCTTAGTGCCTAAGTTTGTGAATTGTTTTTTCAATGAGGGGATCATCCCTTCATCTGGAAGATATATTGGAGAAGTATCATCCATTTCTATATCATATCCACCACCTCCTATCAGTTACACAGTTGCAGTGCGTTATTCAGTCCTAGGGCTGCAACTTTCATATGGTGTATTTCAAGAAACCCCCTCTGGGTTGTCTTGGAAAACTGCTAGAAAGCCTAGATCATTGATCCCAACATTTTATTGGAATTATATCAGCATTTATTTGTATTTACAGTTTCACCCTGCATTTATTCTCCATAGGACTACACAGTCATATGTTCTTCAAAATTTTATGTAGCAACAACATTTCATATTTCATGTACTAGGTCATTTGAGGCTTCCTTTGCCTAGCTTGAGTGTCTTTTTCCTCGAGATCTTGTGCTCATTTCTCTGCTATAATATGAAATAAAATGGCTCTATGATCTTCTCCTATGGATGTATTGATATTTTATTGCATTTTCCAGTTTTATATGATATGTTCCCGTTTTTCCTAGTTTGGAATATTACAAAATAAATCTATGATACTAGATGCATGCAAAATAGAGCAAATAATAAATTTAAAATAAAAATACAATGAGCGAAATATTACCAATCTTGAGGGGCCCTCCCAAGCTGGAAATTGCTACTATAGGCACTTCAAATGAACTCCAAGGATGTACCACAAATATGGAATCAATCACCTTCCATATATTAAAAACTCAGCTCAAATTACAACAATGAAAAAATAACTTTCTTCCTTCATTACAAAAGAATGATCATAATGAAAATTTTCTCTTCTCACAACCCTATGAGGCTTATTTATACATGAAATCCATGGACGAATGGATAAAACTAAATTCCCGCAACTCGAATTTTGGTTAAAACAAATTTTACAAATTTTAGAATGGAATCTCAAAAATCTGTGTTTTTATGCAGAAATTACAAATTCAGGTCAAATACCCTTCGATATCTCTCTATTCTTTGAATATTTTTAGAAAAAAATTATGGGTTTTGTATCGGGATATTTTTTTTTGAAACCCATTTTTCCATTTGGAGATATATTTTTTCATTTGCACAAAAATCAAGGCGCAAATTGGTAGCTTGAGATTTTTAATAATTTTTTACAGTCTCATACTAGATGAGCAGAGTTTGGTACCAGATGCATTGCACAAATATTCCCCCTAACTTGGAGGTCCACACGTGTGACATGTGTGAATTCTGACTCGTGTGTCCACATGGCGACGTCGTTCCCGACAAAACCCATGTCCCCAATTTTCTTCTAGATGCTTCCAACATTTCGACTTTAATTCAGTACCGGATGAGCACAGTCTGGTACCTGATGAGCACAACCTGGTACCAGATGAGTTGGAGTACCAGAATAATTATAGGAACATATTTCTTGGGCAAAAAAACATATAATTAAACCATCATCGACAAAACTATTTTATAATCATCATTTTAATCACTAAAAATAGGGAAACTTATGTATTAACTACATAGGATGAATAACAAGAGATAATGGAGGTTTATGGTATAATTAGGGATATATTATTGACAAAATTTAGGGAGAAGGTGTAATAATGAGTGTATTTATATAGCATAAAATATGATAAAAATGGAGCCCAACACTCCCCCAAACCCAAGGATTTGCATGTCCTCATGCAAACAATGTAAATAACTTATGATACTCTCCTTATAGATTTATGTGACCTTTTTTTCTTTTGTGTAGGTGTTGGTTCTTGTGGAGCAACACTTTTAAAACCCCCACAGATGGAGGACAAGTAGTGGATAGGGAAATAGTGGTTATACATCATGTTTTCCAAGTTCTTAGTAAATTAAAAATATTTGTACTAGCTTTACCTCAAGTTACCTTTGCTTTGAATTCTAATGCATGATGAAGTGGAAAATATGAAGAACATGATGAAATGTCTGCAAAACCATGATGTGGACTGCTGAAATTTGAAGACGAAATGGAGCAAGGCTAAGAACTGATGGAAGTTGATGAAAGTGGAAGAGAAAAAAAGTTGATCCACTGAAGAAAAAAATAACTGGTTGAAGATTCTAAAGATACTGCTATGAATTTGAAGATCTGGAAGTGATCTAAGGATCACTTCTACCCCAAACCCAAGAGTTTACATGTCCTCATGCAAATTTCTACAAAATTTATGATACCAATTGGAGAGCTTCTAAGAACAAAATGTAAGAGCTGCTAATAAATTGTGAACCCACAATTTATGAGTGGTAATCCTAAACACAGATAAAGAATACCATAAGATCATGAAAATAAAAATTTATCATAATCATGAATTACATCTAATGACACATGCTTTTAAAATTTCCAATTAGCATGAATGCATGAAAATTGAGCAGTTTTCAAAAATCACTTGTGAATACTCATCCTTTATGTATAACCAAATTTTCTATTCTATAATAGAAATTTATATTTCCTTGCTTATAAAAACTTCATCAAAATATTAGCAACACTTATGCTCAGAGAGCCCTATATAAATGAGAGTAGTGATTTTTTTCTTCTCCTTTATAAAGGAAAACAAAAGAGTATCAATAGTATCAACAAATGAATACCCCATAGGAAACTAGTCTGTTAGGTCCCTATATTACTAGTGCAGTCCCTTATTGTTGTTATTATAGCTCCCTTATTGTTATTTTTGTACCCATGTAACCCCCATATTGTTATTATTTTTCCCTTACATTATTATTATTAGGTCGGCTAGGATTATATTGTGACCCCATGGACTCCTATATATAGCAATGAGGTTTTGTCATTTGTATCATCCAATAATTGTTCATTTATGTAATGTAAATGATTTTCCCCCCTAGAAGTGGCTGATTTCTAAGGCATTGATCTTGTATTTCTTCTATTTTTCGAGTTGGTTTCATAACATTTGGTATTAGAACTTGGATTCTAGAGTTTCACTACTCCAAACAAGTCATCGTGGAATTTTCGCTATAACGTTTTTTATACGAAGGCTCGGAAGCTGAAATTTTTACCACGAGAAGACGAAATCCTATGGAACTTCATGTGAAAATTCTAGATCTTGGTTTGCAATATTTTCAAGTATATGATCTATGGAAGTTAGGATTTGTGATGGCTCTCGAATTTCATATAAAAGAGGTGACCTTGGGAAAATTGTCATAACTCTCTCTCTAAGCATCGGATTTGAATTCTATAAAAATTGGATGAAATTACATGGAATTTAGTTTCTTATGTATCAATTTTAGATCCTAAGGAGGAAATAGTGACATGTGGTACGTCATACAAGTTCTCTCTTCTGAACCAGTCCATAATTATGTCATTGTGGGAGATTGGGCATAACTTTGCCTTGAAGCATCCAAATCATATCAGACCTATGGAATTATAAAGCATATTCATAGGGCTACTACAAGACTGAATTTTAGATATTGAAGATGTGAAATCACACATATAATTCAATTTCAATAACGAGCTCCTCAAAATCAAGAAAAAGGTGTGTATTTTTTTCAAAGTGCATAAGTTTTTTTTTTTAAATCAGTTTGAAGTGATTCCAATGGAATATTGAAGCATTGATATCAGTATTGGTGATCCGGTGATCCGGATTTGTCGGAACACAACGAATAAACCACCTGTACTAAATTACCATATGCGGTGACAACACTTCATTTCATTAATATCAAAAGAAGTAAGAATTTGTGGAACAGTAGAGACTAAAACTAGCTAGGGCAATGGTAGCTATCTCTGAGAAGAGATGTGGCGGCTACAGGCCTCTGAACTGAGTTACAATGAGGCTCGAGGGCCTATTTATTATTGAGAAACAATGGAGAACCCTAAACATCCCAAAAACCTAACCCTAGGAGATGAGGCGCCAAAACTATGGGCCCCGTTTGGGTAAATTGGTGTTTCAACTTCCCAGGGACGTAACTTTGGCATACTATCTCCGTTTGACGCACATGATACATCATTAGAAAGCTCTATCCGAGGACTACAACTTTTGTGATGATTTTGATGATCAAAATCGCAACAAATTTCATACCCAAAAAACGTCGTTTAGGGCCTCAAAACGGCTCCGGAAGTTCAGGACCCGAAAAACTGCTAAAAATAGTAAGTTATGCCGAAACTGAAAAACTGAAAGAGACAATGGTGGGGGCCAAGTGGAATAGGTGGGTGGCCACCAATATCCACCTGGATCATTCCTCCCCCCTTAGGAAGCAATGGTCCCCATTGCGTTAAGTTCCTCCATGAAATGAGGAAATTTCTGCTGAACTTGGTCCCTGGTGAACCACTTTCCTTGGTGCAGGAGTTGGCCAGCTTTGACAACCCGATACAGTTGGATCTGCTGTTGACGAGTATTCTTGATTTGCATGTCCATGATACAATCCGTGGTGGCCTGTTCCATGCAGTCTGGGTTTAACTCTGTTGGTGTGAGTTGTTCTGCAATGTCCGAGGTGTCCAGTAGAGGTGGAAAGTAAGGACGAAGGCGATCCACATTGAAGACTGGGTGCAGACTAAGGAATGGTGGAATACTAAGCTCGAAGGCATTGTTACCTACAGCCTTGGTGATGGTGTACGGCCCGTATCGGAGCGGGCGAAGCTTGCGGTGAGGTCCAGTGAGGCGCTCCTTCTGCAAATGTAGCCATACTTTGTCGCCCACCTGGAAGTGGTGTGGCACCCGGTGTTGATCATGGCGCTGCTTGTACTTCGCATTGGCTCTGTCTAATATATCATGAACCTGTTGGCGGATGTGTTGAATGCGCTCGATGAAGCTACTTGCTTTGTCAACTTCAGACTGGACATGAGCTGAATCGGCCTGAGCAGCTGCAAACGGCATGGCTATGTCAATGGGACATAGTGGCTGGAATCCCAAGCCCACCTGAAAGGGGCTATGGCCAACTGAACTGTGGAGAGCCCGGTTATAACTGTGTTGTACATAGGGGAGGCTCTCGTCCCATGTGCGTGGATGCTTTGAGTTGTACATGCGCATAATGTGTACAATCATTCTGTTGACTACCTCTGTCTGGCCATCTGTTTGGGGATGGAAAGCTGTGGACTTGGTGAGCTTTGTGTCCAACATTGACCAGAGGCTGGACCAAAATGTGCTGAGGAACCCGCTATCTCGATCTGATATGATAGACTGTGGGATCCCAAAGTGCACCCACACTCGTTCAAAGAAGAGTTTAGCAGTGGCTTCTGCTGTGATATTCTTCTTACAGGCCGCCATAATGGCCATCTTCGAGAATCTGTCAACGACCACGAAAACATAGTCATTGCCATTCTTAGTAGAGGGCAGGCCCGACATGTAATCCATGGAGATGGATTCCCATGGTCGACTAGGGGTAGGTAGTGGAGTATATAGGCCTTGCTTCTTGATGGTCGGTTTGGCAATGGCACAAGCAGTGCAGGATCTGATGTGCTTCTCGACATCCTTTCCAAGGTTCGGCCAATAGAAATACTTCTGTAGTATTGCTACTGTTTTCTCGACCCCGAAATGCCCAGCGACTCGACTGTAGTGTGCTTCCCATATCATCTTGGCACGCTCGCTTGAAGGAACACAAAGGTGTCCCAGGTGACATAAAAGTGCATCTTGGAGGTAAAAATTTGGAACTTGCGTGCCCCCCAAGAGTGCCTTGTAAGTGTGGCCGAATTCTGGGTCACTCTCATAGAGAAGCGGCCAATCAGAAGTCTCGTGCCCACAAGAGTTGAGCACGGTGGTGAGCGCCACGATCGGTGGTCGGCTGAGGCAGTCTGCAGCATTATTGGTGCTACCCTTCTTGTACTTGATGTTCAAATGAAACTGTTGCAGATATGTGGACCACTTCTGATGGCGATCATTCTGCAACTTCCCTTGTGTCTGTATGAACTGCAGGGGCCGGTGGTCTGTGTGGATGATTGTTTCTTTCCCCAAAATGTAATGCTTCCATTGTCGACAGGCTTGCACAATGGAATACATTTCTTTGTCATAGGTGGGATACTTGCGAACTGTCTCAGACAATGTCTCACTGTGATATGCCACCGGATGTCCCTGTTGAGTAATAACTGCCCCAATAGCATAGTCAGAGGCATCTGTCTCGATCTCAAATGGCTGCTGCAAGTCTGGTAAGGTGAGCACTGGGGCAGAACAGAGGCGATTTTTCAATTCTTTGAACGCCTTCTGTTGAGGTTCCGACCAAAAGAATTTTGCTCTCGCTCTTCCTTTGGTGACTTGACTCAAGGGCCAAGTGATATGAGAGAATCCCAACACGAATCTACGGTAGAAATTAGCAAGACCCAGAAAGCTGCGAAGCTCTGTTATAGTAGTCGGGGCTGGCCAATCCCGAATGACTTGGATCTTGGCTGGATCCACATGCACCCCCCTTTCATCAATAATGTATCCCAGATATTGAACCCGGGTCATGCCAAAAGTGCACTTCTCCAGATTGGCACACAACTTGTGTTGCCGCAGTGTTTGGAGGACTTGTCGGATGTGGTGAAGGTGCTCTTCCCAAGTCTGGCTGAAGATCAGAATATCATCCAAGTACACCACTACAAATGAGTTGGTGAATGGTCGCAAGATGTCATCCATCATCCTCATGAAGGTGGCGGGAGCATTCGTCAACCCGAAAGGCATGACCAGCCATTCGAAAAGGCCTTCCTTGGCTTTGAAGGCAGTCTTCCACACATCGTAGGGTTCAATCGGTACCTGGTGATACCCAGACTTCAGGTCGATCTTGCTGAAATATTTTGCACCTTTGAGTTGGTCCAGAAGGTCATCAATCCGTGGGATTGGGTACCTATTCCGGACAGTGATCTTGTTCAGCGCCCGATAGTCAATACAGAGTCTCCACGTCCCATCCTTCTTCTCTACCAACACGATCGGGCTCCCACAGGGCGATGAACTTGGTCTGATGTGACCTTTCTGCAACAGCTCCTGAATCTGCCTCTTGATTTCATCATTTTCCAGAACAGAGCGTCGATAGATCGGTCCATTGGGTAGTGGCGCACCCGGGGTCAGATCAATCGGGTGCTTGACCTGGCAGTGCAGAGGAACCCCTGTGGGTGAGGTGAAGATGTCCCCGTACTCCTCCACGACCTTATCCATTTGTTGTTGTCGGGCAGAGGGGCCCTGTCTGGAGGTCGTGGCCACAGTCTTCTTCTTGCCCTGGGGGCGGATCATCAGAAAAACGAATTTCCTGGTTTGGGAAATGAGCTTACTACATTGTTTTGCAGTAACCAAAGAGATGGTCGTAGGAGGTGGTACCTCTGGTATCCTGTACAACTTATTTCCCAAAGTAATAATAACAGCACGAGGTCGAGACTCATACACAGCATGACGCTTCCACAAGTATGGTTGTCCTAATAATACATCAAAAACATCAATAGGAGCAACGTCACATAATACTTCATCCGTGAAGGGCTTGATGCTATAGGGAAGGCGGCACTGCTGGCTGACGCGGAGATCTCGTCCTTGGTGAAGCCACCCGATGGTGTATGGATGTGGGTGAGCTGTGGTCGGCAAGCCCAACCGCTTCACGGCGTCTGCTGAAATGAGGTTCTTTTTGCTCCCATTGTCGACAATGAACTGTACAGGGGAGCCCTTTACCCACATCTGGGAGTGGAAGAGACGTTCCTCCTCCTCTGGATCTTCCGGTTCCTCCTTCTGGACCTTTGTAGTGGCAACAGTGGCGTTGGTCTCCGCATCAATAATCTGTTTCCCTTTTTCATTCCCCTTTTCAGGTTCTGATTCGGAGTCGGAGCATGCATCTGACTCAGAAGCCCTCATCTCGGCCACTAGCGACTGCTTGGCCCGACACTCACTTGTGTTGTGAGTTGAGCTCTTATGGAACTCACACCACTTTCCCGTGTCCTTCTTTGGCTTTGCGGTGTTGTTCTTTTCTTGTGGCTTTGACGGGTTGTCTTTAGCCGCCATGCCTTGGCTCTGTCCTTTGTTCTGCGGTTTGGAAGCACCTTTCCCTTGCTTTTGATTCGCAGATTCAAAGTCTCGCTTCTTCTGTTTGAATTTCTGCTCAATCTTGGCAGCATACCGGTATGCCGTACCAAGCGAGGAGATGTCGAGGAACTCCATTTCCTCCTGAATGTATCTGTGCAGACAGTTGCGATACTTTAGCACCAAATGTTTCTCTCAATCTTTGATACCCAACTTTGTGCGTAGGGTATGGAACAGATTCGTCAGCTCATGCACATCTTGATCCCTTTGTTGTCGTAGCGTGGTCCATTGTATGTACTTATTCGGCATAGCTCTCATGATAGCACGTCTTACTTGACGACGTCTCGAAAGAATTCCAAGTTGGTACTGGGCCGAGAACAGAGAGGGTTCTATCCTGTCCCGTTCACAAATAGGTTTCCGCCACCCTAACATGGGGGGTAGCTTTGAGGAGTGCAAAAACAATCTTCTCCCTGGTCTCAAAAAGTCAAAGGAACAGAAAGACCTCTAATAGATTCAACCATCTATCTACTTCGCATTCGGTTTATTTAACCCCCTCAAACATGGGAATGTCAAAATTTACTAACCTTAAAGGGAGTCGTAACTCGTAGTGGCTATCGGATGCGGTAGATGGCACACTTGGGTGGGCAGTCGTTGAAGGATCTAAGCAAAGTTATCCATCATCGTGTTCCTTTTTTTTTGAGGGCCTCCTCGAGCAATATTTTCATAGGATCTCCTACTCCCTCATATTTCTTTTCGTCCCCCATGGGCATCCGTCAAGGTTTGCGAGGCCGATCTTGCAAAGGTTCCACCAGATCGAGCCCTAACTCCTTATACCCCGACCTCGTTGGGGACATGCAAAGAAGGATCGAGAAAAAGGCACGCTCCGATACCACCGATCCGGATTTATGCAGAACGCAATGTAATAACACATAACCATAAATACAAGAAGATGCGCCGGAAATAACACTTCATTTCATTAATATCAAAGAACTGAAATTTGCTACGTATTAAATGGAAATAAAACTAGCTAGGGCACGGTAGCCATTCGAGAAGAGATGGTGGCTACTGTGCCTCCGAACCGAGTTACAATGAGTGCCTCAAGGCCTATTTATTATTGAGAAACAATGGAGAACCCTCAACATCCCAAAACCCTAACCCTAGGAGAGACAAGCGCCAAATGTACCTGCGAAATTGGTGTTTCAACTTCCCAGGGATGACTTTTGCATACTATCTGCGTTTGACGAGACATGATACATCATTAGAAATCTCTATCCGAGGACTACAACTTTTGTGCAACAAATTTAGTACCCAAAAACGTCGTTTAGGGCCTCAAAACGGCTCCGAAAGTTCAGGACCCGAAAAAACTGCTAAAAATAGTAAGTTATGCCGAAACTGAAAAACTGGAAGAGACAATGGTGGGGGCCCAAGTGGAATAGGCGGGTGGCCACCAATATCCTCCAGATCAATTGCTCCAAAATTCCTCCTAAAAATAATTCAACACCCATTAATCACTCAAAATTCTCTACTATGACTCATGAAGAGGAAGAATTGCATCATGATATATCAAAATTGTAAGAGCAACTACACCAAATTTCTCTCTCGCAAAGAGCATCAAAAATGAAATGGAAGTTTTGAGGAAATACGTGGAAGCTAATATGGATGGTTTGAAGAAAGGAATGGAAGCTAAGATGAATGGCATAGAATATAAGATGGATGGGATGGAATCTAAGATGGATGAAAAGGATGAAAAAATGAAAGACAACAAGGAAGACATGATGAATGGTCTAAAAGATGACATGGAAGGTTTGAAGGAAGGTTTGACAAAGTTCATACAAGAAATGATTCCTAATGGAGAAAATATAGTAGAGGAAACTCATGATGAAAAAAAAATGTTAATAATGATTTCGTAAACTCTAATGTTGGATGGAAGACCCACCATATTCCAAATATGGATATGAGGAATTTTTATGGCAAGGATCGTGTAACATGGATTCTACAGATGGAGCAATATTTTGATCTCCATAATCTGAAAAACACATAAAACGTATGCATTGAAACTTTACATTTAGAAAAAAATACATTTGTATGGTATCGATGGATTTTCTCTTGTTAAAAAATTGTCACTTGGTCAATTTTTATGGAGGAAATGATATCACATTATGAGGATACAAAGATCAACACCTTATTTAGTCAATTTATAAATCTAAAAAAAAAGGGTTCAATGGTGGAGTACATTAAGGACTTCCAAAAATTGAATATAAGGGTAGCTGATATTCTAGAACAAGGATTGAGGTCTTCATAGGGACATTAAAGGATTATATACAACATGAGGTTCACCTTTGGGTCCTCGATCTACTGAGAAGTATGTGCTTCTGCAATAAAATTGAATCTAAAATATGGCGACAAGGAAGCTTTCACACTAATGCTTATAAAGATGAATGGAAGTGTTATTACTTATAGACTTCAACCTACAAGGTTGACACCACAACAAATGGAAGAAAAAAGAGCAAAAGGGCTTTACTGCAGTTGTGATAGCAAATATAGTAAAGGTCATAAGTGTGCTGAGCAGAAATTATTTTACATAGATTGTGAAGAGGAGGAAGAAAATGAACAAGAAACTTCAATTGAAGAGGATATACACCAGGAACCAGCCCTAGAAGAAGAATAAATTAGTCCTACCATATCGTGTAATGCATTGGCAAGAATTACCACTCCTAAAACTCTCAAGATAGAAGGATATATCAAGAAGAAAAGGGTAATAATTTTGATTGATTCTGGTAGTACCCATAATTTTATTCATTGTAAGGTAGCCAAGGAATTGAATTGTTTCCTATACCCAGCACAAGAATGTCAAGTGATGGTTGCAAATGGAGGAACTATAAATTTCTCTGGAAAATGCCATAATATCAAGCTAACCATGGGGGAATATGTATTGAATAGTCCAATGCTTTCCATTCCAATGGGAGGTACTGATGTTGTACTAGGAGTACAATGGTTACAATATTTGGGGATGGTAGGTTTTAATTTTCAAGAATTTTTCTTGAATTTTTTTTCGGAAGGAAAGTAAGTTGAATTACGGGGTATCGCAGGGAACCCAGAAAGATAATAAGCTCTAAGTTTGAAAGCTTTGAAAAGAACAACGAGGTGTAATTGCAAAATTATGCTCACTAGAAGTTCCGACATCAAAATCATCTATTTCTGCAGATCTCCAACAAGTCTTGGACAATCATTCCAAGGTGTTTTAAACTCCCAAAGGAATCCCACCTATTCGTGATCATGATCATGCTATTCATTTGATTCCAGGAAGTGTTCCTCCAAACATCAGGCCTTATAGATATCCTTACTTCCAAAAGATCGAAATTGAATGTATGATTGCAGAAATGTTAGAGGCGGGTATAATTCAACCAAGTCAAAGTTCTTTCTCTGCTCCTGTAGTATTGGTACACAAGAAGGATGGATCATGGCGAATGTGTCCGGATTATAGGGAGCTCAATAAGCTCACCATTAAAGATAAATTTCCCATTCCTGTGATCGATGAATTATTGGATGAATTACATGGAGCAATTTATTTTACCAAGTTGGATCTTCGTTCAGGATATCATCAAATTAGAATGAAGACTGAAGATATTCCAAAAACAACATTTCGAACTCATGAGGGTCATTATGAATTTTTTGTCATGCCTTTTTTCCTTACCAATGCACCTTCTACATTTCAAGGGTTGATGAATTCCATTTTCAAACCCTTCCTTAGAAAATTTGTGCTAGTATTTTTTGATGATATACTAATCTACAACAGGTCTTGGAAGGATCATGTTGAACATGTTGACAGGGTGCTCAAACTATTGCAGGAGAAACAATTATATGCAAAAAAATCCAAATGTTTCTTTGGAGTACAAGAGGTGGGATATCTGGGTCATATTGTATCTCACGAGGGTGTTAAAGTAGACCCTAACAAAATTAAAGCCATTAAGGAATGGAAAGTTCCCACAACCATAAAGCAGTTGCGAGGATTTCTCGGGTTAACAGGGTATTATCGCAAGTTCGTTAAGAATTATGGGAGAATAGCAGCACCTCTAACAACATTATTGAAGAAAGATGCATTTTCATGGACTCCTGAAGCAACTAAGGCCTTTGAACATCTTAAAGAGGCAATGTGCCTAGAACCGGTCTTAGCTACGCTAGACTTCACAAAAACCTTTATTGTGGAATGTGATGCCTCAGGAAATGGAATTGGTGCAGTTTTAATGCAGGAAGGAAGACCCATTGCTTTTGAAAGTCGTCCAATCAAAGGAAAGTATTTACAGAAACCTATTTATGTGAAGGAAATGTTAGCAATACTGCATGCACTAAAGAAATGGAGAACTTACCTAATGGGAAGACACTTCAAGGTAAAAACTGATCATGATAGCCTTAAACACTTTTTGGAACAAAGACTATCTTCAGAAGAGCAGAAAAAATGGGTCACAAAGATGTTGGGTTATGACTTTGAAATAATCTACAAAAAAGGAAAGCTTAATGTTGTTGCAGATGCACTCTCAAGAAAGAATGAAGAGGTGGATGCATTGCTTTGTGCCATTTCTATTATCCAACCAGATTGGATAACCGAAGCAAGAGATGAATGGAAGAAGGACAAAGATGTATGGACACTCATTCAAAAGTTGCAGCAAGATCCTAGTACATCTGATACATTTAGTTGGAAAAATGATTCTTTATGGTACAAATATCGCTTATATCTTTGTAAGAATTCCCAACTAAAACAAAAGATTCTTCGGGAATTGCACACTTCTCCTTTAGGAGGACACTCAGGATTTTTAAAAACTTACCACAGGGTGAAGAAAGAATTTTTTTGGGATGGCCTTAAATCCGATATTCAAAATTTTGTGGTGGAATGTTTGGTTTGCTAGCAGAATAAAGTTGAGACAATTAAGACCCTGGGTCTTCTACAACCTTTATCCATTCCAAGTCAACGTTGGGAGGATATTTCAATGGATTTTATCACAGGTTTACCTAAGTCCGAAGGAAAGAGTGTCATCATGGTGGTAGTTGATAGACTTACCAAGTATGCACACTTTGTGCATTATCTCATCCATTTAAAGCAAGTACAGTTGCTACTACATTTATGGATAGAATTCAAAAGCTACATGGAAGCCCAAGGGTTATTGTGAGCAATAGAGATCCCATTTTTACTGGAATTTTTTGGACGGAGTTATTTTCTTGTTTGGGTACTCAATTAGCTCATAGCTCATCTTATCATCCTCAATCTGATGGTCAAACTGAGATAGTAAATAAATTTTTGGAAGGATATCTTCTTTGTTTTGTATCTGATAAACAAACATAATGGGTCAAGTGGTTACCTCTCGCTAAATGGTGGTATAACACTTCCTTCCATACTGCAGCAAAAATAACCCCATTTATGGCACTTTATGGATATCATCCACCATCCATCACATTATCTTTAAGAGAAAATTCGAAGGTTCAAGCAGTGGAAGATCACATCGAGCATCAACAAGAAGTTCTCCTTCTCTTAAAGGATAACTTGAATTTGGCACAAAATCGAATGAAACAACAGGTAGTTCAACATCACAGTGAGAGAAGTTTTGATGTAGGAGACTGGGTATTTTTACGGCTACAACCATACAAACAAATGTCCCTCAAGCAAGCTAAGAAGGATAATAAATTATCGCCAAAGTACTATGGTCCTTACAAGGTGTTGCAAAATATTGGTACTATGGCATACAAATTGGAGCTTCCTGCTTCTTCACGAGTGCATCCAATTTTCCATGTTTCATGCTTAAAGAAGGTTATAGGTGAAAATCTTCCAGTTCAAACAATATTGCCAGAACTTGATGAGGAAGGAAAATCATATGCGAACTCAAGCTTGCCAAGGAAATAAGAATTTGATACAAATACAAAATCAATCAATTTCGTAGTATCTCACGCTGGAAGAACTTACCCACTGGAGATTCTACAGGAGGATGAATTTTATACAAAAGCATCAAGAGCTACTCAAGAGTTGAAGACAACACTTTTTTGAATGACAAAGTATGTTAGGTCCCTATATTATTGGCTTAGTCCCCTTATTGTTGTTATTATAGCCCCTTATTTATTATAGCCCCTTATCGTTATTTTTGTACCCCCGTAACCCCATATTGTTATTTTTGTGCCCTTAAGTTATTATTGTTAGGTTGGCTAGGATTACATTGTGGCCCCATGGACTCCTATATATAGAAATGAGGTTTTGTCATTTGTATCATCCAAGAATTGTTCATTCATGTAATGTATTGGAGGTTTCCCCCTCGAAGTGGCTTATTTCTAAGGCGTTGATATCTCTTTCTTCTATTTTTGAGCCGGTTTAGGTATAACAAAGTTAGTCATTTTTCACTCTCAAAATTTTATAGTTATTCAATAC